>JARFJB010002264.1:1087500-1104624 GCA_036346205.1 Vesta saturnalis | reverse complement strand
ACTCCTTAAACGTTAAGATGAAATTAAGTTAATTCGTAATTGAAAGATTTGGATGAAAGTTAGAAACGTTTAATTCATGATTAAACAATCATTGTAACATAATTGTAAAGTATTATTGTTCATTTAATATATTTGAATCAATGCTTTATTATTTTTCGGATTACTTTAAGAAAAGTGCATGGCGCCATTTTATTAAAAGAGAACCTTTTTGTGCCTTCGTTCTGTAATGGGGCATATGCAGACCGCAAATTCATCTGGAAACTATGAGTTTTCCGGCCTAGGCCGGCAAAAATAATGCTAAATTACAGTTGGTATTCGTTGTAGTGACAGAACTGATAGAATATTCGACATAATCGACATTTGACATAACACAAAGCCTAATCGCGTTACCGTGTACGTGTGTATGCATCCGTTATTGTGACAGTATTAGTTCCTTATAAACTACAAATTACATCTATAAATTATTATTATTATTAGTCAACAAATTGGTACGGTACCTACAAAATTCGAGTAATGAATAATTTCGCAACTGTATTTTTTAGGTTATATTGGTTACTGTCAGTTGACAGTATTGCCAACTTAATTTCGACAGGTATGAAATTTGAAAAAGTACAACAATTTTGTTTATTGATTTTAATCACAATTGTTGACGTCGGCACAAAAAAACTTATACAGGGTGTCTCAGAAACATGTTGCCAAACTTTAGGGGGTTATAAAGGCCGATGAATTAAGTACTTTTGCCTTATAAACGTATGTCCGGAAATGAGTCGTCAAGGCACTAGACGAAGAAGTGTTAAAAAATTGCAGAATGTTCGCATTTACGACTTTTTGTATTTTTAATATTTATTAAATAAGAAAAACAATAAAACATTATATTAGTTGTTCAAAATTGCGGCCATCGACACGATTTTGGTTGCTCCAAATATGAGTATTGCGGTCTTTGAAGTAACTGTCTCTAGTAAAACAAGCTTCATTGATAAGCTTTTTAAATTTTGTTTTTCTTCCATCTCCACTGATCGAGTCGTTCTTTGCTGACTTGTACCTACATTTGGTTTTAAAATTTCTTTTCATTTCCTCAAACTGAAATGTTTCATAGCAAAAGAACTTTTCTTCAATTATCAACAATTGTTCAAATTTTGAATGACGTTTGAATGTCACTTTGATTTTGTAAATTTCAAATAGTTGTTATTTTAAAGTGATAATTTAAGTAAAGAAGAATTCTTTTACTATGGAACATTTTAGTTTTGAGGAAATGGCTGATGCATCTGATTTATGGAGAAGCAAGATGCAATAGCAGGAAGCAGCACGGATATACGCTGGTCGGTTTCAATCGTCGCCATCCATCTCGCAGATTATTCGTTTCATTACACCTTCGTTTAAGAGAAAAGGAAATTTTAAACGAAATGGAGGTACGGGTCAGCAAAGAACGGCTCGTTCGGTGGAGATGGAAGAAGAAGTATTGCGACGAGTGGAAGAAAACCCTCCACTAGTGTGCGAGCAATAGCAAATCAAACTGAAATACATGGGCATCAGTATGGCGTGTACTTCATGAACAATTGCTATACCCTTATCATCTTCAAAAAGTATACAGTTTGACCCAACGGGATTACGGTCCAAGAGTAAACTTTTGTCGCTGGTATTTGGAAAAATGCGCTCGACAGTTCGATTTTAGCTCAGTTATTCTATTTAGCGATGAAGCTTGCTTTACTAGAGAAGGTTACTTCAATAGCCGTAATAGTCACATTTGGACCAAAATCCTCATGGAACATTTCAGAAGTCTAACCAGTATCAGTTCTCTATTAACGTGTGGGCTGGCATAGTAGGAGATCATATTATTGGACCGTACCTATTACCTCCACGTTTAAATGGTCAAATCTACCTAACATTCCTACAAGCAGTTCTCCTGAGTTGCTTGAAAATGTTCCATTGGACATTCGTCCTAGAATGTGGTATCAGCAGACGGAGCTCCGGCGCATTTTACTCGCAACGTGCGGGACCACCTAACTTTACAATTTCCTGAGAGGTGGATTGGACGAGGTGGACCTGTTAACTGGCCAGCCCGAAGCCCAGATCTGACACCTGTCGATTTTTCTTCTGGAGTTACCTCAAATCATTAGTGTATGAAACACCTGTAACTACAGAAGAAGAATTGATTGGAAGGGTAATGGCTGCGAGTCAAGTTGTTCAGGAAGATCCGCACATCCTTTATCGAGTTCGCCAACCAATGGTTTGACGTACGACCGCATGTCAGCAAGTCGATGGCCGCAATTTTGAACAACTAATATAATGTTTTATTGTTTTTCTTATTTAATAAATATTAAAAAATACAAAAAGTCGTAAATGCGAACATTCTGCAATTTTTTAACACTTCTTCGTCTAGTGCCTTAACGACTCATTTCCGGACATATGTTTATAAGGTAAAAGTACTTAATTCATCGGCCTTTATAACCCCCTAAAGTTTGGCAACATGTTTCTGAGACACCCTGTATATCACTCTGTCATAAAATGGTTTGCGAGTACTCATAATACGCAAACACCCATTTTCTGGCCTTGTAATACAAATAACTAGGATCACTAGTTTAGTGAAAATAAGTACCTATTCAATGCACAGATCTAGATCCTCTGTAACAATGCTGTTGCATGCTAGCAGCTGAGTTCAAGTTATCTATCCGCTGTATTTGGTGCTACATACCATATTATTTGTTCCACCTTCTAAAGCATGTCTTTTGATGCTTTCCAACAACATAAACACGATAATATTGTTTTCATTAACTACGAAATTGCGACATAAATATATCAGTAATTGATAAATGTTAATCACTTTACGAAAAATATTATAAAAACACTCGATAACAATAGACAATAGTAGGATACCTGATAAATTAAATTCTTTAACTTATTCTGACGTTGACTACACATTTTGAAGATTTCGGGAAACCAAAGGTCATTGTGAAAAAGGGTAATTTTAAATTTAACTAAAGCCAGTAAATGTTAAGTGTAAATGTTATTGTTATATTCATTTAAATGTAACATAGTTCTTTTCCTTGCTTTTCGTTGTGTTATTTGCTGAAGTTCTTTCTACGCTATAGAAATGTTTGGTTACTCAACATCTTTGAAATATCTATTGAATGTAAATGTAGGTTGTCATCTTATTTATCAGGTACTTTACTGGAATCTATTGCTTTTGTAATGACTTGTTCAATGATTAAAGAGTCATTTTTAGTATAACTAGTTGTCACGTATTCAAACATCTCTTATTAGCTTAAAACTGCTTTCAAAATTATATAAGAATTTGAGCACAAGAAAAAAAATTTTTCAGTGTAGTTTACGAAACATAACTGACAATTTTAATGTGTCTTGTAATATTTTAACAGTGGTATTCAAACCAAGAATAAAAATATATTACTATTTAAAGATTTGTTTTAAATACAAAAAAATAAAAATAAATACAAATTCTAGTAATGCTAAGTGCAATCGGTGGATTTTACGATTTAAAATGACTATATAGTTCATTCGCATTTGAATGTAGAATAATTTATTGTATGGGGTTTCTTTCACAAAAAAATGATTCTTTGTACAACGGAATTTGTTTACAGGTAAATAAAGGTCTAATAACGATTAACATTTAAAAATTTTGCGGAAATACGTAATACCACTCGTGGGAGTAATTACAAAAAGTAATATAACGTTGAATGATTACGATGTTTTAGGAACCATTTCTTAATCTTCCTATAAGGGGCGCCTATAATAACTCTGTATTTTACGTGCTAAACTATTTTTAGACGCGAAGTGTTGTAGAAGGAAACAAGGCAATCATCTCAAGTAATACACATTTTGCTGGTGATGTAAATATGTGTAACTTTGAGTAAAAGTAACAACTAGCGTACTGCCAACTAGTACCCCCACCCACCACGCGAACTTCACCTACACTTCACTGTGACTTTCGTCACTGACTTCACTTTCATCCACTCCACGTATCAGTTTTTCAATCGTGTCATCAACTGTCGAATTTGATGTGCAAGAAATTGCACCGTCAACCTGCATGCTCTTTACCTTCTTAGCTTCTGTAGCTCTTATGGCATTCAAACGATATCCCGTGTTTCTGTCATATCTTGAGTCCACAATCTCTGGCAAAAATCTTGTACACAAATCGAAGTAACTTGGTCTTCGTCACCTTCTACTTGTCTTGGTGTCCTTTCTGAAGACCTCTCTGCCAGAACCTTACTTGGATTTATTGGCATTTAGAGTTGGTTCAATGGTCCTTGTCCCAAACCAAAATCACACCAGTCACGTTCAGTCACATGAAGTTGCATCACAACTTGAGTGTAATCTTGTGGCTTCTTGTCAGACGAATACACTTTCTACGCCGACGGTAACTTCTTCCAAGAACTTATCTTTCTTTCTATGAACTATAATCTCAGGATTCCATGTCTTCTATATATGTATATTTCACTTCAACTATTCCATCGTCACCAACCAAAGCACCCAATAATCCACATTCCGAACTTACATACAATCCAGACTGTACCACTTTGACGCCGTTCAATGTCTCGTACAGACGGAAAGCCTTTGATTCACTTGTTTCAAGGAGATCGATTTGTCTTTCTCGTCGCACTGTAGTTCAAAGTTACTCTGGATGGCATAGGCGCACGATTTTCCAATGAGATTCAAGTAATGGTCGAGAACTTTTCGATCACTAACTGGAAACCCGCTTTGAGTGAGAGTGTCACGTAATTTGGTGTTCATTCTTCTTAGCACATTATTCTTGCACTCCACTTTCTGAACAATTTTGTAGTCTTGCCATCGTTGTTGTACAAATTAGAAATATTGAAGAACACTAGAATCAGTCCAACGTACCGCTTGTATCGTACTTGGTGCATTTTCATACCTTTGGAGAATCCTTCCTTCAGAATGTCGGGCTCCATTGCACTAGCAGATCCTTTGAAGTTTTTGAAACACGGTGATCATCTTTCGAAACCACAACTCCACGTCTGACACAAATTACACAAAACTTATTTCTAACTCCTACAAAAAGCACTTTTTTGGAGAAGCCGCCAATTATCACCCTAGATCCAGACAGAGAAGTCCCTTGGTTTCGATAAGAACGCTTGGCCCATTGTCCACCACCCTCAACTTCCATCCACACTACACCATCTGGATCGATTAATCCAAGTTAAGCGGCGAATCTTCGTTCTTCTTCTCCGTTTTTGCTGCAGTATTTGCGACTCTGCATCTGCCAAAGAATCATCGTCAAACTTTTTCTCTTTGCTTAGGAAGATAGACATGGCCATGAACAGGACATCAAGAATGGTCATAGCATGATGCATGGCAGTATACCCCATTCCAGTGGCATTTGCAGCCCAGACACTGGCTTCCTTCACTGGTAAACTGCACTTTTCATCATCCGTTGGAACAATCAGCATTCTATCACACACTTGGCACTTGAAACTTACACTGGGATTTCGTCTTGATTCGTGGATAATCTTGAGGGTAACCCCTTGTCATTTCTTGACATTGATTTTCTGAGCTCGGTAAGGGCTGCCGGTTACCTTTTCCATCATCCTCAATCTATTCTCATCCTTATTCTTCCTTCTCGCCCTCACTGTCTTCCTATCGGATTAAAAGTCCCAAATTAAAAAATAAGATGGCTGTGGTTTCTAGGGTTATAAATTCCGGACGTAAAATCCTGCCCCATTCGGATGTCCGGGAGGGCAGGGCCCAGACCTCGGTCATCGAAAGTATCAACTTTCTGATTCACTACTGCAACATCCGCGGTATCAGGTCTAATCTTAATGCTATTCACCAACATCTTGAACAATTACAACCTGATATATTGTTTCTATCTGAAACACAAGTCTCCTCAAAGCTCCGAGTCACCCGACTTGCAATTTCCTCAATACCATCTTCACTCTAACTTTCGATTTAAAGGAGGCGTATGTGCCTACATCAAGGACAGAATTGCTTGCAGGAGGGTTTCTTCCTTAGAAAATAAAAATTTTGACGTGATTTGGTTTAAAAATTCTGGTCCTAATTTTGTGAAATTCTACTGTTGCATTTATAGGTCTCCTAATGACAGCAACCTTCAAGAATTTTTCGATTACCTTAGTATGAAAGTTGACTATCTCCTGTCTCAGTTTCCATCTTGCGATATCTCATTTGTAGGCGATTTCAATGTTCATAACTCTATTGGCTTCAATTTTCATCTACACAAATCCCGCTGGTCATAGTGCAGAAACATTTGCTATTTCATGTGATCTCACACAAATGATTTCTGAACCCACAAGAATCTGATAACCCTAACCATACTCCACATCTTCTAGATCTCTTTCTTACATCAAACCCTCTTGTTTATAAAACTTCCGTTCTTTCGCCTTTAGGTCTTTCCGACCATTGTCTAATAAAAATCATTTCTACTGTACCTAATTCCACTGTTGTTCGCAAAACCGATAGAACCTTGTGGTGTTTTAGTTAACAACCTTTTGTGGTTGTATTAAAAGTACATTAATTTAGAATCGTTCATCTATTTGGCATAATATTAGAAAAGTTTTAATTATTAATGTAGATTTGAAAACTGGCAATTTAATTGGCATTTCCTAGAACAAATCTTTTGGGTGTAATATTACATAAATAGTTTTAGTTCCTTTCTTAAAAATTGGATTTATATTATTGTATTGCAAGCGTGATATTAAATATACTTGAGTTATTCAGAAATTTTGTAATTCAGTTAATGCTGACTGTTAACAGCAATAAGAATGATTTTTACTTAATTTTTTATATATGTGCCATCATATTTTGGTGCTAAGTTGTTTTTCTCATTATATTTAAAGCTATAGCCTTTGCTTTTTTAGGCACCTTCCACTTTTCACTTCTACCTTTCCACTTTTATTTTACGTACTTAAGTACCTTTATGTATATTCATTATAGTACTTATATTTATATTTTGGGTGGCTCTTAAGTTACTTATTTACACAAGTTTCTCTTCACTCAAATAATATATTAAAATGCAATTTTAATTCAATAAGACATCAAGAGTAAGAAAGAAAGAAGTAGAAACGCTTTCATCTTGATTGACCGTTCCGCATCCGTAGTTAATCACAGGAAGCTGTCCAGAGAAACTATTATGCTGTGGAATTTATGTGGTAAATTTTATAATTTTTAAGCTTAGCTTTAAAACCTTTTCTTACCTCTCCTTAACCATCCATTTATTGAGTAAATAAACTTAATTGCACATTGTTAATTTTGTTTTTATAGAAAATTATTATTGTTCCATTTAGGGTTTTGTTATTTTCCTGGACAAAGATAGCATGGCGCTCGAGCATGCAGTTAATTATATTTTTATAATTAATACATAATTTTTTATTGATTAGGCATAAGTAAAATAATGAAGCTATTGAAACGCAGGCAGTATTTCAGGTGCGTTAATTGAACCCCCCTATCTCAATCTACTGATGAGTCAGCGGCACATTATTAACAATTTGTATTGTTGTTACAAGTTGTAATACAATTTTATTAAGGTTACAATTTGGCGATAATTTAATTTTATTAAGGTTATACTTTGCCAAAGTGTAAATCTTTTCTCAAAATTCGTTGAAGAGTGCTGTGATGAAAATTCCTGACGACGATGTCGGTTGGAGGTGAATGGTCGTTCTGCCAAACTGACACTCACAGATGCGATGTTTTCTACCGATCTTTTTGGCCGATGACAGATAGGGTTTCTTTCATCTTTCAATGAAAACGTCCGCTCAAATTTCTTGATTAAATTTTCAATAGCAGGTTTCGTCGGTCGATTATGCACGCCGAAATGATCACGTAATTTAACAAAAGTTACAGGAAAATTTTCACTATTAATAAACGTTACTCCAAGCTGTAAGCACCATTTTTGTAAATGTCAATGTTTTAATTAAACAAATACCAAATATGGCTGACTCAACAAGTGACTGTCGAAAGGTTAGCATGCAACGAAATAAATAGTTATCATAATTAAGCTCATGAGGGTCATTAAATGAACTATTAGTGTGAAAGTAAGCCTTAAATTATTACTAAACAAGAGAGCGATTAAATTTAGTCGCGACTATTAATAAACAATATAGTTTATATAAAAAATGATCTTCTCGTGATGGTCTTCTTTTAAGTTAAAGTGTGAAAATTTCCATGTTTCGTTTGGATTAGGTGTTGTTGGATAAAACAGAAGGATTAGTAAAGGCTTCCTACATACGTACTTGTTAAAACTTGTTGCTTCAGATTAGACTAGGTGGGCGAATTAGTAAGAAAGAAGGAAAAGGCCACGTATTTCATTCGGGCTGCTTGAGCTTTACCAAGCTTCTTCAGCCTCAATCATAGATTGCCAGCACACATATTGGGATGGCTAATTGATTAATATAATTTTAAATTTTAGGGGATAGATGTATTTAGAAAAATAGTTTTAAATTTGTATAATTATATAATTAATGATTAACTGTGCACCGAACTAGCTCAATCTCAATTTGGGGATAGGGATCAATGTATTTAGTTGGAAAATTAAATTTATTCTGGATGTGTGTGTATATTTATATGAATTACACTTCATAAAAATTACCACAAATGTATAAGAATGAGTCTGAATACAATTTACTTCCAACGCATGCGTTGTAACGTAATTGAGTGAAGTTAAAAATGTCAAAATTGTCAAATAATAATTTGGAAATTTACTGTTTACGTCCACAATTAAATTTAGAATGTGAAAATAATTTAAAATTTTGTTTCCTTTACAGGTGTTTATACAAGTAATTGTTTGAAATTCTATACCAATACATATACCTAATAAATAATAATTTGCAGGAAATTTACCAAATAAATGTCCACAATAAATAGGGTTATATAAAAAATGTGACTCACATATACTGTTCCCAATACAAATTGATGTCTTCGAGTTGTTCCAATTTGATGCAGGCACTTTCCGCTTGATTCTAGTTGTTACCGTACACCCATATCCTGCTGACCGGTTCTCAGGTGTCGATGACACCAACTTCCAAAACTAATGTTTCTTCCAAATCGGCAATACTCCAGTCACTTATTTTATTTTGGTAAAATTTTTTATTTAAATGAATTAAAACTTATTGATTGGTATCGTTTAAAAAAATGTTTAAATGTTGTCCAAAATTTTGTTATTATATCACTTTTATTTTTAGATGCCGGATCAAATTTAATTATTTAAAGGAAATTGTACCCAGAAATAAAACACAGATAACCAAATAAATGTGATTTTAATTTGGCATAATGGAATCAACTCAAGTTTGATAACACGAAAACTCTTAACAAAATCGTAACACAAATTAACTCGTACAAAAATATTTTCCGAAAACTAACAGGTATCGGAGACCGAATTATTTAATTTAATCGCCGGTATAAAAACAATTGCTCTCGAATATTTTCTTCGTTAAATATAACTTTCTTTACGATAATTAAATTAGGTTATGAAAATTTACTTATTATACAAATGCACAACACTGCTTTAACCTTTTTTTTCAATTTTGAACAAATTCTAGAGAGATTAGCACTTCCAGGGCAATTCCTTTTATACCTTTTTGGTTGTTACTAAAAATTCAATTTTTTTTCAGCCATTTTACCTATGTAACTAAGGCTCTGATTGGTTGACACATATTAAAATTTGGACTAAAATAGAAATTTGGCCATAACTTTCTTATACATTAACGAATTTAAAAACTAACAACAGAAATGAAAACTATATAAAATTTCGAACAAAAAGACACCTAACAAGCTATGGTTCCTAAAAATAATATGCGAAATCACTTAATCTAAATTGAATTTGCTTATAACTACCTAAACCTACAAGCTACACTTAATCTAATTACATAAACGGAATCCTGAGAAAATTTTACATAAGAAAACACACTTTTAGTGTTAGAAATCTCAAATTTAAAGAAATTTTAAGTTTATGTAAAAATATTCTAAATTCACCTCATATTTCACAAAATTTTGCGGTGAAATGCAATGTATCCTTTTAAAAACTGTGTGATACTGAGAAAGAACTCCTATTAATTGCTTTAAGAGCATAATTAAAGTCTAAAAATATGAAAAAAACTATAAATTTATGCAAAAAACCTAAAAATTATAACATAACCAAACTTAAATCTAAAATAGCAAATAACTTATATTTAAAAATGTTTTCATCACTCAAAATGTTATGTTAGAGGTTTGTAATACTTGTCTTTATTATTTTCACTGTTCATTTCTAATGCATTGTGTCATATAGTGTTGCATTAAAATGTCCCTTCGTCTAACACACTTACTGGAATTTTCATTATAAAAATGTATATAACTATGAATGTCTTTATGTTAAATTGTTCTATGCATTGTTCTTGCTGTTAAACTTATATCACAATGTTAGTCACAGAGTTGCTTCCAGAAATATGTGAGAAAAATGTCTAAAATGTCCATATTATAACCCTTTTATGAAATTTTCACATTTCCTGCATTCGAAAACTATTTATACACTATCCCTAATATAATCCTAGCTATACAATTTATGTTTAAACACCTGTAAAGTGTTCACATGCCAAAATACCCTCGAAAAATTGACTTTTATTGAAATAAAGGACATACTAAATTGACTTTACGAAAATAAGTATATTTAACATTCTTGACATTTTTCTTGGCAGGAAAATGCTCTTTATGATGAAACCAAACTGTATAAATCATATTCAGACTATTTTGTACAAAAAAAATCTACTTTAAACACATCGTGAACCAGATTTCTATCAAACAAAGTCTCGCACATGTATCAAGCTTGAAATCACCCCTTTTTATAACTAAATTTTCATTTAAACATTCCGATCCTTCTTTTACTTCTTTCTGAACATCTCAATATATACATACATTATGTATATATGCATGGTATGATTAAGGATGGGCGTGGTCAGGATAGGATCGGAAGGGAGAAAATACTACTCCAGCATTCGCCTAATAGCCGCACAAGGTGTGCGTATACGTAGTAGTGACCATGCCGCTACATGTGTATGAGGAAAACCCCCTGAAAAAAACTCATACACGTAGACGGTAACGGGAATCGAACCCATTACTTCTCGAATGCTAAGCAGGTCGTGTTACCACAACTACACTAGCTCGGTGCTAATTAGTAATGTGTACTAAAACCATTTGAAATTCAACTACTACTATTATATTTCGTATTTAGATTTTAAGCTACATATTTACGTAAAGCAGGGCTAGATAAGTTGTGTTTATTTGTAACAGGTGTAAATATGTAACAATACCGTTTTCAGTTTTTTCACTACATGTATTAAAAGGTTTTTAATATCGTTAATCTACGATAATTTTAGTCTTAAAGCAGATGGATTATTGGGACTCTAAGGTCAATAATAGAGTTAAGTGCATGAAATTCCAGGTCAACATAACGTAAATGTGGCGATAAAACAATTAAAGGCTTGAAATAAGTAGTTTTGACAACCTCGCTCTCGAAATTCGTTTGAACGCAATTTAATTTTTTACTGACGCACAGAACAATTATTATTAATGCCGTTGCATTCGAAGTTCATTAGAGTTTACATTTTAATTACGTTCCCGTTAAAGTGGCTGGTCACTCAAAATCGATACATCATTGTGTCAATTTTGTTTCTACAAATCATTTCACCAATATTATAAAGTTAACGTTTATCATGTGTGTTTATTTCATGCAAATTAGACTATTTCATAAAAATAGTTTGATATTTGAATAGCAGATCAGCTACCGTATTTACTATACAATAACTGTATTTGAAGGAATATTCAGTATATTTGCCTTCAAGTCTAATTCATATGTTCTAACTGACACTATAGTTTTTATTTTTTCATACTTGAAGCTCTCCATAAAAAACCCATTAAAAATTCATTATTAGTTCAAAAATGGTCGGTGAAATTGAGGTTGGAATTGGCATGAAAATCCTATACAGTATGGAACAGCCAAATGGAATAAATTCAGTAGCTCCATTATTATGCATTTTTTTTAGAAAATACTGAGACACGCCAATTTTTAATTTTAAAATGACATCTTGTCACGTAAAAATGTCATCTAAATTCAACTCCCTTAATGTGACAGCTATAACCCCTAAATTTCCAAATTGGAAGTAAGGGCGTGTAATACTTCTTTTGAAAGGTCTTTTCATTCTCTATTCAAAACGGCTATGGTTTTAAATTTTATTGCAGAAATTAACAAGAAAAAAGATAAAATATTAAAAAAAAATCATTATTAATGGAGCCGTGTAGGACATTTTACAGAACCACGTCCTCCTATCCAGTGATTTGGAAAGATTGTGTGGAGATATTGTCGGACATTGACTTCGTAATGTGTGGTGCGCCATCCTGCTGGAACCATATTGCATTACCTGGAAGTTGTGGGTTTCCTTCAGCTGGATACAAGTTTGCAGTCGCCGGTACAACATTATTTTGGAGCAGCTCTAAGTAAGTTTCTCCATTCAAATTGCCGTCAATGAAGAAGGGACCAATGATGTTTTCTCCAATTATCCCTGCCCAAACATTTACTTTCACAGGGTTTTGCGTGTGTAGTTCACTTATCCAGTGAGGATTTTCTCTCGACTAGTAACGACAGTTTTGGCGATTAACATGGCCGTGAAGAGTAAATGTAGATTCATCCGAAAATAAAACATTTTCTATTCGTAAAGTATTTCCATCTATCATTTGCATAATTTTTTCACAAAAGAGAACTCGTCTATCAAAATCGTCTTCCGCCAGCTCATTAGTTGGTAGCAGTTTATATGGGTGAGTCTAATTTTCTGCCAATACGCGGAGAATGAGAATTCAGGAATGGCTAATATTTAATGCTGAAGCTGTTTGACGACTCGACGAATGTGGATTTTCTTCAACAATAAGCATTACGTCCAATTTCTGATCATCGCTGAGTTTATTAGGAGGGTTTTTCTTTAGCTGTCGTACATGTCCTCGTTCCCGAAACTGCTTCTCTACTTAACTTACGGTACCTTGAGATACCGGCGGCAACTCCGGCTATTTTCCTTCAGCCTGCGTTTGTGTTCTGTTTCCGTAACCAATCATCAGCAGAATCGTTGTCTTATGCATTTCTGTTAGTAAACCATTTCTTTTAATTGCAACACGAAAATTAAAGCAAAAATTTCAACTGTCAACTACTGTTACCATGGCAATCACGTTTCTAGGTAATTTCACTAAATGATAATGGCCAAGTTCTTAAATTTCAGGTTTGTTCATTTGCTGCTAGCTGATTTTTGTAGTTCGATTGTCGAGTAAAAATTGTACGTATTTATTAGGAAGTTTTCATCTTACTGTAGGGAATATCGGCAATTAGACATTTATTTTTTGTTATTATTAACATTTAAGAACCTAAAATTGACAAACAGTATTACGTATAAAAGTTTTATTTTAATGTAACGAATTTCCTACGCTGGAGAAACTTATCCGTTTTTCTAGTTAATTTCTGCAATCAAATTTAAAACCACAGCAGTTTTGAGTAGAGACTGAAAAGATATTTTAAATGACGTATCACAAGCCACTACTTTCAATTTGAAAATTTAGGGGTTGTAGCTGTCACCTGAAGGGAGTTGAAATTAGGAATGACATTTTTACGAGACAAGATGTCATTTTAAAATTAGCAATTGACGTGTCTCAGGATTTTCTAAAAAAATGCATAATAATGGAGCTACTGAATTTATTCCATTTGGCTGTTCCACACTGTATAATTTTTTCCTTGTTATAGGAAAACCCTGTTACGGTAAATGAAAAGGCAGCTTCACCTAAATGATAATGCAATAGCATTCCAACAGTTAAACCAATAACTAGCACCCACTTTTAAAGAAACGCAATGCAAAAACGACTCTTTAAAAGAAAGTTTCAACCACATCTCGTAAAAAGAAGCACGGTTCGACATTGCTGGAAATGATGTTAATTCGATAGAAAAACTAGATGATATTTCTAAAAGAACTGTTAATGCCAACGCAACAAAAGAGGATTGTTTCGATCATTTTGGAAAATATATTCCTTCTCTTTTACGAACTTTACCACAAGATCAATCACTCCAACTATAATCGGAAATGGTTTCTATGATTTTGAAACCGACACACATTCAATACCCTCTAGGCCGGACTCACAGTACTCAAACTTCACTACAGGTTGACTACAAAGTCGGAAACTATTCAAAGTGGACCACCATGGGTTGAAAATATTCAAATCTGGACTCACGATTTCGTTTTTTCAGCTGCAGAAGATATACAGGATAATTTGACCTCTGAGTTAACTTAGGCCATGCACAATTAGCAAATGTATTTACTTATCGGTGATTTGCAGACCCTCAGTAATTATTCTAAACTTTTAAGAGTTAAATATCGAAGTGTTATTTGCAGTTTCAGTTTGGGCGATAGATCTTCTCTTATATTAGTAATTTTTTTTAATTTTGGGGCTAACGAGTTCCAATAAATATTGAAAATTAGTACGACTTTTTTTGTAGAATCCAGTTCCTTGTCCTCCATCGTCTTTTGCTTCTTTTTCTCGCCAGATTTTGTGAAATCCTATCTGCTGCCATTCCACATATAACGTGACATACTTCTGCCATCAAGCACTGCATATTCGCGACTGAAGCAGATCGTGTAAACCCTTTTCACAAACGAGACATGAACACAGTCGTGAAATTATTAGATTCGTATTACCGCAAGGGTGGTTCTTGTTCGTGATTCACAATCAATGTCAATGCGGCTGGAGTGTGAAGCAATACTACAGATATTTTAGATCTCTGCGAGTTTAGTCAGTAATCTGCTTATTTTTAATAAGTCTACGTGACACCTAGTGTAGATTGAGTGCGTAACATGTTTTTAATTTATGTACCTATTAATTTACTAATAGATAATAAATAAATAAGCATGTATCTAAAAATAAGTTACCATTTTATTCATATTTGTCAAAATTATTATTTCATTTTCCATATCGTCAAATAAACCCTATTTTTAAACATTTTTGAATATATTTATGTAATTTTTAAATCAATCTACATCATTTTCCAAATATATTATCAATTGCCTTAAATCTCAAGAAAATTAATCAGCAAGAAATTTACAACTTGTAACAATGCATTTTTCTTTTACAATGATTTTTATTGTTTAAAGTTGCATTGTGCATTTAAATTAACTAGAAGAAAACAATTTAGATGTGATAGGAAACGTCATTTTGCTTTCTCATATACGTACGTGTAAAGAGAAAGCTATGCAATCGGTTTTAATTTTCAAACACCTTTTTTTACATATCTCGAGGTTTTGATAAGCAAAATGAAAAACATATTTTAAGAAAAAACAATTTCGTGTCTGATTGTGTGCATGCGCGATATCTTTGAATCATTAAAGTTATCGACAAAAAGGCCATTTTTAGAAAAAAAAAATTTAGAGTGTGTGTGTGTTTGCTGTTGCGTGTTGTGCAGATATCTTTTGAACAATTAAATGCCTAATCAATAGAAATTTGATACAAAAATTTCTTTATAAAGTTTCGTTTAATGAGCTTAATCCTAACCGTGGCAGGGCATTTTAGATCTAGAAAAACATTAAAAGAATCATTTGCTTTCAAATTTTAAAAGTTGCATGTTAATTAAAACAACGAACTTTTTAATACTGTTTTATATAATTTCAAAATAAAAATATATAGTGGCATTCGTTTTTAGGCTGCAAAATTGTGCATTTTTAATTTAACAAACCGATTTTTGAAAGTCGAGCATTGGGGGCTTTTAAGATCCCTAAGAATAAAATCATTTGCTCAAAATTTAAAAAGTTGCAAAATGGCGGACACAAATAATTATCGTGTTTAAAACATTGATCAAATTCAGATATATAGTGGCTTTGAAGTTATTTCTTCAAAATATGAAAGCATTTTATTTACACGATAATTTGAAGCAGCATTGTGGGTTTGTATCATTGATCTAGGTATAACAACCATTTGCCAAGTACAAATCAAAGCGGATATATCAATTACTGGAGATTTAACCTCTTTTCACACGTGCCGGATGAGATCTTCCGATGTCGGATATTCGATTACGAAGTGTATGTGTACGATCGCCAAACACCGGATACACATCGTACAGTTGCTGGACACCACCTCAGCGTGCTCCGGTGCCTTACATCGGATGTACGTCATCCGACACACCGAAGTCTACCCGAAGACACTGCGATTGTTCACATGATATATCTGGGACTTTTATTCCACATCTTCAGTTAAGCGAAAACAGCGGCGGGACGACTTCAATTGTTGCGATAATGAGTTTTTAATTACCCTCGTTGAGGCCAGGTCTGTTTTATGGGACAAAACACTCGAGATATATAAAGACAAGGTTTAAACGAAAAATTCATGGGGAGTAATATGTAAGGAACAGCATAGTGAATTTGAACATTCAAGTGATACGAAGAAAAACTAATTTAGTAAGTATTATTACTGGTTATTAACATTTGCATGTTCATAGAGTAAATATTATTTATATTTTTGACAATTGCCAACTAACTGATCCTACATCAGTTAAAAAATAGCCGGCTAACGTATTTCGTCTATTATTAGCTGTTAGTCCTCCACGGTACCATTGGTTCTCTAGGCACAACGGCAAGGCCTGTTTTTCGAGTCGTGTCTTCAAACTTATATCCATCTCTGCCTCGAACGAAATTGTGTAAAATGACACCAGCTTTGATAATGTCTACTGCAAAATCTGGGTCCAAATTAATTGGGTGGTGAAAAATTCTCCACTTGTTGCTAAGAATGCCGAACGCACATGTTACATGCCTTCGAGCTCTACATAAACGACAACTAAAAATCCTCTTTGTAAAGTTAAATTTGATCCTTCATAAGGTCGAAGTAGATGTTTGTGTAGAGCAAAAGCTTCGTCTCCAACCAAAAAATAAGGCATGCTTCGATCTGTTGTCCCTGGGAGACTTCCTTCGTTTGGTAAATGTTGGTTATTATTTTCGATAGATGTCCACAAGGAGGATCGCTTCTTTTCCATAACTACCAATATCAACATAAACAAAACCATAGTATGAGTCTGCAACAGCCATTAATACAACAGAGGCATATCCCTTGTAATTGTGGTACATTGGACCGAGTTCACATACTATTCTTACG